>JARWLC010000015.1:45010290-45017790 GCA_033318265.1 Phyllotis vaccarum
CTACCAGAATAAATTACATTTTGTTTGTACATATAATATAATAAATTCTTTCTAGCAAAATGTCGCATCATAAATTTTTACTGTAGAATAATATAAAAATATTACTACACAATTTAAATGGCATTTTAATTTATGGTTTCTACCTTGATTTACTTATTTCTAAATTTTAATTATTTATATGATATGTATTGCCTTTTAAAAGAAATATAAATATTGAGACCAAGACTTTCCCACATTTTCTAAGATGTTCCTCATTAATAACATCACTGATTATAGTCTGTGTCTTTTAATTTCAAAACATTTGTCACCTGTAGCATAAAGCATGTTCTGATCTCTGTCATGATTTTGTTTGAAGATGAAAATCCCAGGATCCTTCAAAATGTAAGCATCCTCACAATATTCATATAATGTCTAAAAAGCTGCTTTAAACACGTTAATACTTTAGTACAGGGTCCTTCAATAAGCAAACCAATGAGACCTTGATTTTGAATGCACTTTTTTGTAAGCGAGATGAATGAGAGTAAGCTTAGTTGTCAGTATATAAATCGCCTATTGGTGATACTGTGGTGGTTGGGATGTAGCGAAGAATGGTCACTTCAGCTAAAGTGATTTTCTAAAACTGATGAACTTAAAACCAAGCATTGCATTTATTCCAATATCTTATGTGGCATCATGCCTTTTCATTCTAATGATTTCTTCCCTAAGGAAAAGCACAGCATATGTTCTGCAATTGCAGTCATTTCTGAAGAGGATTTTGTGATGAAAAATGACCTTGATATCAAACATTATTAGTGTTTACTTGTATTTTACACATATGTATCCAATACATAATTATTTTAATATTTTCATTTAAATTATTTTTTCTTATCTTAAATGTATATGATTGATATTAAATTTAAAAGCAATCAGAAAGCTTGAATGCATAAAATTTTTGTGTATATATTAATATATATATTTAGAAATACATTGATATAAACTAGTATTTCCATAATTCATTTAATAGATTTATATTTACTTTGATATTTGCATTGTGTGCTTGCCTGGATATATGTATGTTCACCAGTTTTGAACTGGAAATAGATATGTGTCACCATGTGGGTCTGAGAATCCATTGAAAGATATGGCAAGTGTTTTTGGCCTCTGAGCTATCACTCCAGCCTTATATAAACTAAAAAGTCATAATCAAGATATTCATCTCATCATAAGCTACATCAGAATATAAGAATGTGTGTGTGTGTGTGTGTGTGTGTGTGTGTGTGTGTGTACACATTCCATTGTATCTCTGAAGCCAGTATCTAATTTTTCAGTCACATTTTGTATTCCATTTTAGACTATTCAATTCTTGTCGTATATATATTTTAGTATGGTCTTCCAGCCTTATGTGAAGTGATAAAATCAGCTATGTCTACTGGCTAAGAATGTATTGTGGGGAAGTTCCCTAAAACCAGTCTAATTACTATAAAGAATATTTGAAATAATATAAAAATTATTCCAGAAAAGTAATTTTAGATTTTTATTGGCAGAAGGAAACTGTTTTTAATAATGAAAATAGATAGCTTAATGACAAAGTGATAGTGAAACAAGATCATCTTGCATTGTCAAAAATCAGAATAAGTGTTATGTTCCATATATAAACAATTATAGACAATAATAGAGTATATATTATATAATATGTATAAATATGTAACATAAATATATACAAATATATATTATGTAGAATATATTCTGAGAAATGTATATATTTTATGTATGAATGAAAATTGATATATAAACTATAAAGATATATACGTGATTTATATAATACAAATTTTTATCAAAGCAACCAAGGTTATTATAGCTTTCATTTGATAACTCTTCTGCTTAGAGGCTATGCCAATTTTATAATTTCGCGCTCTTTCTCTTGAACTCTCTAACCAACACCCTCACCCTCCAAGGTGAATTCTTATCTATTACAGATGAGGGAGGGAGGTTTTGTATTTGTTCCCTGAATTGCACTATATCACTTTTCTCTCCCAAACAGAACTGTGTCTTTAGGTTCATCTCAGTGCATTGAACTGTTTCTTACTCTGTATTTTCTTTATTGTGAAAATGTACCTACATTTAAAGTCCTCATTTTGTTAGTCTGACCTATCATTTGCTTTAAGTATTGGCATTGGAGAGAAATGTGAGATTCAAGGAGCAAAACTTCCCTTGAGTAATCTTCTAATGTGTTACAAATATTATATTTGTATAAGCAATATGGAACTACTCTCTGAGGAATTATTTTCTTATCAGTTATAAAGTAATGAGCAATGAATACCCAGGTGTGTTTTATAAGTACTGTGTTATGTTTTCCTTTTGTTGACCTATAAAATCACAAGTCACTGAAGTATAAAATAATAGTAATTGACGTACTCGTTTTAAAGTTCTAAGAAAAGTATGCTTTCAGGATTCTCCAAATAAAGAATAAATTATATTGCCCTTTAAAATACTATGGTTCAATCAGGAATCAAGCAATACCATGTGAAAAATATACCTCTGAATCTCACCTATCTCATATTGTTACACATATTACATGTTTTGTTGGACCATATGCCAAAATGCCAGCAAATGTATTGGACTATGAGGCATACTTTTCCCAAATTAGTTCAGTTACCCTATAAAATAAGAATTAATTAACACACACACATAAATATTGTATGAGGTTAGATTTCTGGCCCAGAATTTCCAGTCTTGCCTCTTGGCCTGGATTTTCAGACCCACAGTCCCATAGTCCCACAGAAACACACAGACATTGGATTAATTGTACACTGATTGACCTAGGGCCCAGGCATATAATTTGCTAGCTCTTGCTCTTAATCTAACCCATGATTCTTACCTTGTTCAGCCATCCGGCTTGGTATCTTTTCTGAAAGCAGCATAGTTGTCATCTGCATCTGCTGGCTTGTCCATTGTCTGTGTGGCATCTCTCCTTGTTCTTCCTGTTCCCAGAGGTTTCTTAGTCTGGTGGCCCCACTCACATTTCCTGTCTGCCTCCAGCCAATTAGCATTTTATTAAACTGGTAGGCAGGACAATTATTTACAGTGTAACAACACATAATCCCACTACACACACACCCAAACACACACACACACAAACACACACATACACAATGCACACAGAAGCTTTCTAATGTACCATATAATTTTAATTTTGGCTAGGTAATATTTAACATTGGGTTCTTTTCCTTTTCTTACAGGAATGGCTAAATTACAATAAAGTACGAATTGAAGAGACTGTTTGCTTTACTGAGAGTGTTTGCTAGACAAAGATCTTTGAGAAAAACTTTGCTGTTGCCTTTAACATATGGTTCTACAACTGGGATAGGTGACCTGATTTTAAAAAAAAAAAAAGACATAAGAAAACTGTCTTATACTCTTACTATGTCTAAAATATTTTATAAATTACAGTACTTTACACTCCTAAAAATTGTTTCATGGAATAAAATATTCGACTCCCGAGTTGGGTGTATAATAAGCCTGTAGCCTCTGTTCTTAGGATCACAGGTCAAGGCCTGCTGAGGATACATAGAGTTGAAGGACAAGTTGAGTAACATAGAGATGCTGTCTGAAAACTTAAAAAAAGTAACGGTTAGGGGGAGTAGGGCATCAGCCTCACGTGGGTGAGGCTCTAGGTCTCATTTGCTTCAATATACTTTTAATTATGGCAGCCTGAACTATTTTGTTGACTTAGCAATGTCATATGTACTAAAATTATGGATATTTGGGAAATCTGTGTTAGCTTAGGAAATTAATTTTCAGGCAGTAATTTAGATCTCCTATTATATTCAATCAAATGATTAAGTAAAGTTTATTATTTGTGGTACATGTTGGAAACTCTTTATAAAAATTGTTATACAGTATAGGCCTCATTTTACCACAGCCATTACATAATTGAAATGGGTTTTTGTCTTAGTTACTGTTATATTGCTGTGATGAAATACAACATCTGAGGTACCTTATAAAATAAAACATTTAATTTGGGGTTTCCTTACAGTTTTGGAGAATTAATGCAATACCATTAAGGTGGGGAGCTCTGTGGCAAGCAGGCAAGCATGGTGCTTGGGCAGCTCACATCCAATCTGCAAGTTGCAGGCAGAGAGAAAAAGACCAAGTCTAGGTCAGGAGTGGGCTTTTAAGCCTCAGATGACCCTAGTGACAAACTTCCTCCAACACTGGCACATATCCTCCAATAAGGCCACACTTGCTAATACTTCCCAAATAGTTTCACTAACTGGGGACCAAACATTCATCTTGAGCCTATCAGATCTATTCTCATTCAAACTGCATAGCAATGTCTAAATTTAAGGCAGGGATTCTCAACCTGTGCTTGTGACATATACAACACGCTGAATATCAGGTATTTACATACATTTCATAGCAGTAGCAAAATTACATTTTTAAAGTGGCAACAAAAATAAACTTTAAGTTTAAGGCCACCATCACACAAGGAACTGTATTAAAGGGTTAGAACCACTAGTTTGAGGCTTTTTAAAAATAAGATTTATGTTTGAAACTGCAAAGTTGAGCAATAATATTTTATTAAAATAATAAAGAACAAGAGTAACAGTAAAAGCCTTTCAAAAACATTATGAAATTTAATTATATAAGCTTTTTAAAATATACACATATATACATAAATAGAGTGAGTCACTATATAATGTGTTATAATGCCCCAACTATATATCATATGCTACCAAGTAAAACTTCCAGTGCTATAATGAGTTACATTTTGTTAAGAAAAAGATAACATAAATTTGGGTGCGTAAGGGTTTGGCAAGGATGTGGGAGAAGTTGGGGGAGGGAAAGGAATGTGATCAAAATATGTTATATAAGTTTTTTAATTATAGAAAAGGAGGAAAAAGTAGTGAGTGGTAATAGGTAGATGTTAGGATCTATAATACCATAGCTTGTAGTAGGAGGTTTCTGGCCCAGACTTTCGGGCCTAACCTCAAAGTTTAGGCCCACAGACCCACAGACCCGCAGAGAGACTCAGATACTTACAATAGTTTTAGGCTGATCGGCCTAAGGCCCAGGAATATAGCTTGCTAACCTTTACCCTTAATCTAACCCATGACTCTCATCCTGTTCAGCCATGTGGCTCAGTACCTTTTCTCAGAACAGCATAGTTGTCCTCTGCATCTTCTGGCTTCTCTCTGGCATTCTGCTTGGTTCTTCCTGTTCCTAGAGTCTTAGTCTGGTAGCTCCACCCACACTTCCTGTCTGCCTTTGACCAATCAGTGATTTTTATTAAACTCATAGGCGGGGACAATTATTTACAATGGAACAACATAATCCCTCTACAATAACTGCCTTCCCATATTTAACAAAGTCTTTCAACATTGACAGCCATACTTATCATCTTTCCTGTAGAGTTCTTCATGCACTATAAACAAACGACAAAAAATATAAAAATCTCTTTTGCCTTTTAAATATGTGCTAAACTTCTTTTTTATTGTGTGAAAATGGTCTCATGTACAGCAAAATTACAAAACAAGATGTCTCCCTTTACGCAGAAATACTCAAAGAATTTGCCAAGAAAAAATAAAAGATTCCAAAAAGTATGGAAGCATTCATTAAATATAGAAATAAAACTAGAAGATATTGCCAATTTGTTCAATATTATCTTCTCATCTGAATTTCTTACATATTTATTTGATTCAGGAATACTAACTTTCCTAAAAGTAGAAGAAACCTGCAATAGTATTTCAATAGCAGAGAGAAAAAAACATTTTGAGTTTCAAAAGAAACGAATTTTAAGAAAATGCTAATTAGAAATATATATTATAGCAGAAGTTATTCCATCAATTAACACGAAGAATTAGTAAATCAGCAACACGTTTAACTTCCATGCACAGCAATCATCAGAGTGTAAAATGGAAAATATTCAACAAGTATAATGCTTGAAATGCACATGGGATTTGCAAAGAGTGGTGGGCACCGTGTCCTTCTGTATGTCTAGTACTTTTTTTGATACTTTCAAGATAACTGAATTCATGATTGCAACAAACTAAGAAACATAACAAGGTTCCTTTACACCTTTTATATTAACTGTGGTTGTGTACAGAACAAAATTCTTGCCATTGGCTAGACACATATCAGTATAAACAGACAACAGCAGCAGTAGTGCACACTAAGTTGCACATATTTAAAAGGTTATTTCTCTAAAGCAATATATATCCTTTCCCTCTAAACTGTGCATAACTGGCTTATTTTATCTAAAGTCCCTACACATCACCTACTTCTTGTACAGCCTGTGTCTCAGTCTCATTTGAACCAGAAAAATGCCAATATGTGAGCATAGAAGGAAATATTGGTTTTGAGGTACTAAATCTAATATTTGTTTCTTCTTTTATTGCCTTCAGTTCTTCTTCTACTGTTTTTATCTGAGTAAAAGATCGAAGGCAGTAATGCAGAATAAAATGGCCCAAGGAGCCTCTGACTGTGGTAGGGTTCAGACATTATTGAAGGACACTTAGAAGTATAGCTTTGGGGTCTCAAGGACGCCGGATGGGGTGTGGCCCCCCTTTGAAGACTCAGTTGCATGCTGCCTGCCTTCCCTGGTTTTTTCTGTGGGGGGATTGTTGCCCCGTTGCATGGGAAATTTCAGTTCTCCAGGAATTCCTTTAAGGTTCAATCTTGTATCAGTGTGTTTTTATATAACTCCTTAATAAGTATCAATCCTTTTATATAATAAATTACCAGTGAATAATTATTACAATATCTGACTATTATAATTATGTTCTTCACAGTCAAGAGCATCTTAAAATAAGATATGTACGTGTAGTTTACATGTTGTCACCATGCAGATGTGTAACTTATTTAGGTAATAAACAAACATGTCATTTGCTTTCTCTGAATCTTTTAAAAATGTATACATAGATCAAAACATTACATCGTATCTTATAAATTTCAGTTATCTTTTTATAATCAAAATAATACATAAGAACCATTAAACAAGAAAAAAATGAATGATAATGAATTTAATAATGTACTTTGTAATTGAAATAGTATATAAAATATCATTATAACAAGAGAATATATTTATAAACTAATTAAATTTTTCTTTCTGAATTACAGTGCATTTTAATTTGTATTAGTCACATTTTAAGAAAAATAATAGGCACTCATGATTAGCAGCTACTGTAATTAGAGTTACAGGATATAAATTTGAGGAGGCTGAATTTCCTCCAAGAATAATCAGGAACAGCAGAAGACAAAGTGGTAACAGACAAGGACTGACTTCCCAGCCATAAAGGAAACAAATACTGTAGATAACTTTACTATAGATGTGTTTATAAATGAGCATATATAGATGAATTAAGAGTGGTGTGAACCTTTTCATACCAATATTCAGGAGGCAGAGGCTGGGAGATGTCTATAAATTCAAGGCAATCAGGTTTACATAATGATGTACAGGCCAGCTCTAGTTACATAATGAGACTCCTTTTCAAAAGCAAAAACAACAGCCAAAAAGAAGAA